>OW051498.1:0-14561 GCA_932521035.1 Oscheius dolichura | reverse complement strand
TCTTGTAGAAAAAACCTTTTACACCAAAAGCAAAAATTCTAATTAAACTAAACTACAAAAGATGAAAATCTTTTTGAACCGTAATCAAACATAGAATATCTATTTAACATCTTACTTCACCAAAAGAACTCTACCTTATCAAGATAACATAATAAATTTTACTAGAGAAGTACTAAACTAAAGAAATCAACATTAAAGGATATAAAAAAAAATAAAAGCCTTTATTATTTAAATTATAATCTTCGTTTATCTTGGACCTCAGATTAATTAACCAAAAACTAAAAGAAAGAACAGATAAAAACATTAAAAACAAAATAAAAAGAGAACCAAAACTGTCTAACTTTAAAACCTCTCTCAAAGAAAAAATTTTAACAAAAAAAGTAACACTGAAAGGAATGTTCAAAAAAACCAAAGAAGTTTCCCAATTAACAAACAACAAATTCAAATTATTAAATTTACCAAGCAAAAAGATTAATAAAAAAAAATAATAAATAAACAAAAAAAAAGAGTTAATAAAAGAAAACAAAACCCCCAACAAAATCCAATTAAAAGACTCAGTAGAAGATAAAACAACCAACCTCTTATAGTTCTTCATAGAAAAGATCTGCAAATAACAAAGTAATAAACCAAAAAACAAAAAATAGAAAATATCCCTATAAAAAAGTTGAACTAAAACAAAGAAAAACGGGAGTTTCTGAAAAGTTAAAAACCAAACTAAAGCATACCTTACAATATTATTAGTTACACTAAACACCCAAAAATGTAAAGGTGCCACACCAATTTTCATTATAACAATAAAAAGCTGAAAAAAACCAACAGAAAAAACCAAAAATAACAACCCTAGCCTCTCCTGAATAACAAAATAATTAAATAAACTACTATAGCCCCCTGATATCTTATTAATTATAACAAACAAAATAGTCATTATCAAAAAAACACTTCATCAAAAGAAAACATTATCCCTTAATAAACATAAAAAAGAAAACAGAAAAACCAAAAACACTTTAAAAAGAATAATAAACAAGCAGGGAAACCTAGAACAAATTTAGAAGACTTGTTTAAAACTTGTTAGTTGAAATAAATCTTTTGCGCTTAAAACAAATGCATTACTTATGCTATATCAACTGAAGTGTGAAAATTCATTTCCAAATTAAAAGGTTGGCACTTTAACTTAAGTTAACACTCCTATATTATTCATTTAAATATAAATAAATCAAACGAGAAAAAATATAACTTTGAATAAAAAACACAAAACACTCTATTATAATAGCCAAAACAGAAATTCAAACATACTTTTCCCCCAAAGAAAGCTCTAAACCTTGATAAATCATTATTCTAATCAAATGTCCCACTATAATATTAACAGTTAAACGCACCGTTAAAGCAAGAGGACGAGAAAATTCTCTAACAATTTCAACTAACAATATCCTAAATGTTTTTAAAAAACTATCCCCTTCCTTTCTTATATAAATAGAAAATTTTTCTCTAGAAATAAAAGTCAACAAAGTTCTTATCCAAGCCACAGCAGCATAAACAAAAGTAAACTCAACCATACCACAAGGACAAAAAGAATAAGTAAAATAACCCCCAAAACAACAAACCAATAAAACTACAAAAGTAAAAACAGAAATCGTAGAACTAAGAGGTAATGTAGGAGAATAACTAAAAACACCAACTAAACCACCAAAAAACTTTTTAACTAAAGTATTCAATATACTCTCCTTAAAATAAAATAAATACTGTAAAACAAAAACAAACATAAAAATATCTAAAAAATAAACTTGATTAATTAATAAAACAAAACCAAAAAATAAAACAAAAAAATCAAAGAAATAGGCAATAACTTAAACCAAAATAAACCCATCATTAAATCATAACGATAACGAGGATAAGCACTACGCACAAAAATTAAAATAGAGAATAATAAAAAACTCATAAAAATAGAAAAATTAAAAAACAAAACAGAAGATAAAACACTAAAAAAAATTAAACTACCATATTCTCTTAAAAAAAGAAGAACAAAAGCAACACTACCAAACTCAACATTATAACCTCTAACCAGCTCCCTCTCTCCTTCAGAAAAATCAAATGGAGCACGATTTAACTCAGCAATAATTATAATTAAAAAGGGAAGATAAATAATAATTAAACTCACAGAGTAACCACCAACAAAATTAAAAACATTATTATGTAAAATAACAGCCAAAACATACAAAGAAAAAGCAATTTCATAAGAAACTCTTTGACTACTAGCACGCAAAGCACCAATAACACCATACTTAGACTTACTTACAACCCCACTAACCATAGTGGAATAAACAGAAAAACCAATTAAACAAAGAAAAAACAAAACAGAAAACTCAAAACTTAAAAAATCAAAAAAATAAGGTAAAGTAAACCACTCCATATATATAACAATAAAAGAAACCCCAGGTACTAAAAGAAAAGAAATCTCCGCAGAAAAAACAGGAGTTATCTGCTCTTTCTTCAAAAGCTTAACACCATCTAATAAAGCCTGAACTAACCCTATAAAAGTAACCTTATTAGGACCAATACGATTCTGGCTTCTCCTTAAACAGTGACGCTCATAAAGAGTAATAAAAGCAATACTTTGCACAATAAAAATTATTATCAAAAGAATCAATAAAAAAACCAAAATAATCAAGAATTAAAACTTTAGATTTACAATCTAACATTTTCATTTAAACTAAACCCTTAAAATTAAGAGTACACCTTTTAATTAACAGTTAAAAATTCTAAAATTAAACTAACCCTTAATAACTACGAGAAAACTCAAAATTTGCTTTCAAAGCAAATCCAATATAGTTAATTACTAGAATCAGGTTCCCCTAATCCTACTTTACTACAACTTACTACCTTAGAGGTAATTGATGGATGATTTGTACCAACATCAGATAAACTTCAAAAGAACATAAAATTCTTTTTACTGTTTTTTACATTTTCAAACGAAACACTAATTTCGTTATCCACAACACAATTTAGTGTAGGCCAAATTTTACTTAAACTATAAACCGAGTATATATCTATTTTAATAAATAAAAAATATAAAATTATAAACCTTAAGAATAAAATAAACGATCATACACGAGCCAAAAAAATAAGTAGTTAATGAGGGTTCTCAATTATTACTCAACCTCCAAAAATAATTTAATAGTTCTGCCAATATTCTTTCAGTTTAAATACAACTTTACTTCTGCTCTTTTAATTTTTGATTAATTAGGTACTAATCTAATTCATTTAACAAAACTTAAAATTCCAAACAAAACAAACAAAATATTCTAATTCTACCTAAAATAAAAAAAAAAATAAAATAAAAACTTTGGAATAAAAAACAATTAAAGTACAAGCTTCAACAAGCGTAGCCGATTATTCTGGAACAAGTGATATACAAGCGATAAACTGCCGAGATAAAATTTTATTGTCTACTAAATAAATCAAAATTAGATAATATCATCTTAAACCGTTTCAAACCATAATCAAATCTAAAAACCATAAAAGAAAACCTTAACAAGATAAAAAACCAACTCTTCGAAAAAAAGCCATACTAAATTATACTAATATCTCTACAGAAAAAAATTTTTGATTTTGAAAATCAACAGTTTAAACTTAACTTAAATCTGTACTAAAAAATACAATGGTCATTACCAAAAAACTTAACATTTCCAACCATAATTACCATCCCTAAAATTCTAGAAATAACAGAAAAACACATAAAATAAAAAAATATCATTTCAGAAAAAAAAGTTGAATATTTAACAAATAATCTTATCATCAAAAACTCTAAAGAAATCAAAATAAAAATTAAACGGTGTCATTTAAAAAAAAACATAAAAAATCTAATAAATAAAAAAATAATTAAACTTTCCGCAAAGCACCAGAAAACCTTAAAAAATAACTTGTAAAATTTATAAAAAAAATTAACATAAATAAAATAAAAACCAACATTGAAAAATAAATAGAATAATAAAAAACATTTAAATTTAAATAAAAATAATCTAAGGCATAAAAACTCAAAAATATAAACAAAGAAATTAATAAAGCAAACAAATAAAAATAACTCCTTCTCAAACCAATTCTAGATAAACTAGAAAAATAAACCAAAATAACAAAAACACCCCTTAAAAATAACAAACAAATAAAATAAGAAAACCAAATATGAACACTAAAAGAAACCAAAGGTATAGAAGATAAAAGAGAAAAAATTAAAAAGAAACTACTTTTTATAGGATCTAAATTTAAATATCTAAAAACACCTCTCAATAAAGACAAAAATAAGAAAAAAAGAATCAAAGAACTTTAAACCAACTCATTGTAAGTGAGATATTCTAATTAAACTAAAAATTCCACAATCAACGAAAAATCTTAGTGACCCAAACACTATATTTTAAATAAACTAAACGTTGCAGACAAACAGAACTTATTATATTTTATATAAAATATATATATAATTTATTATATATATTTTATATATATATAATGTATTATTACATAGACATATGTAATAATACATTATAATATTATATATATAATATTTATAATATTATATATATAATATTAATGTATAAATATGTCTTAATGACATATTTATACTATAGTGTATTATTATTTATAAATAATAATACACTATGATATATTATATGTATATAATACATATAATATATCTTTATATGGTATATGTTATATATATATATATATATATATATATAACATATACTTTATTATATATTTTATAGATATGTAATCTATTTTATATAAAATATATATATTTTTTCACATTATTATGTGAAAATATATATATTTTATAAAATATAATACATATATTTTATATAATTATGTATTATATGTATATAATACATATAATACATTATATATATAATGTAATGTATTACATTATATATATATATTATGTAGAGGAAACAAAAAATTTTTGTACTTAACCTACAAAATTATTTTGTTACAAAATAATTTATAAGAGTAAAAACAACCAACCAGTTTTTTGAGAACTAAAATAAATAAATTTAATTATCGAAGATTCAGGTAATTATTCAGCATTAGCCTAATTCTAGAATAAAAATTTCGCTAGCTATCGCGCATAGCGGTTATTAGTTTTTTTATACAAGGACTCATTCTATTACAGAAATCCGCCTGTCGCTCTACCCCCCCCCGGGAGAGGGTAGCAATTTTTAATACCTTAAAAAAAAATAAACTTTATAATGAGTAAATTAATCAAATAAAAACAAAATCTGTTAAATTTATAGGCACGTACCGTCTAACTAACCAAGGTTAGTCCGAGAACTGTTTGCAAGACGCCAAACCCAAAACCTGATAAAATTAAACTAATTAAGTATAAAAATCTAAAAAAAAAGAACTCCTCCTCGGCGGCCCCATTTAGATAATATATACATTAGAACAAAAAAAATCAGACCATCAACTACAATGAAATAAAACCGATTCAATTTAATTAAAAAGAATAAAATTTAAAATTTTTATAAAAATACTAATAAAATCCTTTAACCTTTTAATTTGCAATTAAAAATACAAAATTGTACTAAAGATTTATAAAACACACAATAAGAAAAAATTTTTTAACCATTTATATATATTATAGTGTACTATTTTCTTAACAAAATTAACCTAAAAACCCCAAGATAGAATTTCAATATCAAGGTAATTTTAAGGTAATAAGAAAAAAAATTTTTAATTAGAGTTATAATCCTGTGTATGCAAAACACAAATTTTTAATAAACTAAAACCCCAAAAAAGAATAAAAATAAAAAAAACCAAAATAACCAAATTATTATAACGCAAAGACTTTAGGTAACTATTAGAAAGAAATCTAAAACTTATAAATATAGAAAAACCTGACAAATTAATCTTATTTAAAAATAAATCCAAAAACTTAAAATTTTTAACTTTCTGAATAGAAACCTTAGCTAAATAATCCACCAAAAATTTATACACAACCTCCTTTATTAAAAACTTTAAAGATAAAAAAGACAAAACAAAAATAAGCATTAAGTATATTAAAGGAGCAAAAAAATCCACATATAAAAACAAGGAAGGAACCAAAAATATATTAGTATTTAATCACCACAAAAAAGAAATAGAAAAAAATACTAAAAACAACCTTAAAAAATTTATAAAAAAACTTCTCCTAAAATGATTTATCACACCATTAAAACTTAAAAAAAAACTTTTTCAAAGACGAAAGCTATAACCAAAAGTTAAAAAAATAGACACAAAAAAAATTAAACCTAAAAAAAAATTTTTATTACCAAAGAAAAACATTTCCAAAATTAAATCTTTACTTACTGCCCCCCTAGAAAAAACCAAACCACAAAGACAAAAAAGTGTAATTAATATTTGTAACTGAATAAAAAAAGGTAAATTTCCATTATTTCTATAATTACGACCATCTTGTTGACCAAAAGAACAATGAATAATATAACCCACCTGCATAAACAAACAGCTTTTAAACAAAGCATGCCTAACAAGATGTACAAAAGAAAGGAAACTCAAACCTAAACCTAAAGTTAATATAGAAAAACCTATTTGAGACAAAGTACTAAGTGCAACCACTTTCTTTAAATCCTCTTCCACCAAAGCCGTTACACTAGAAAAAAATATAGTAAAAAGCCCAATAATAAGAATAATTTTAGAAACTTCCTTTTGTAAAACTAAAAAATTAAAGTTTATTAGTAAAATTAAACCTGCCGTAACCAATGTCCTTCTATGAACCAAAGATCTAACAGGGGTAGGAGCTCTTATAGCTTTGGGTAACCAACTCCTAAAAGGAAATTGTGCCCTTTTAGTAAAAGCAGTTAAAACTAACAAAAAAACTAAATAAAAACTAAAAAAACTAAAACTAAAAAAATAAAAACCTCTAAAAACAGAGCCTCTAAAAAAAACAAATATAAAATAATCCCCCAAACGATTAGTTAAAGCTGTATTTATTGCACCCCTGCAACTATCCCAATTATTATAAAATAAGACTAAAAAAAAACTCGAAATACCCAATAAATCCCAACTTAATAATATAGTAAAAATACTCCTCCTAAAATTTAACCTAAATATACTAAAAACAAAAATTAACAAAACAAAATAATAATAATTAAAATTCAATTCCGAATCTAAATAATAAGTACTAAAAATTAAAACACTCAAAGTAACCAACAACAAAATAAAAGAAAACAAAATACTATTAAAAAATAAATTAAACTTTAAACTCAAAAAATCCCACTCTAAAAAAAACAAAGAAAACTTTAAAAAGGGCAATGACCAAATAAAAAACAAAAAAAACAAAAAAACAAAAGAAATCAAAAAAATAGAAATTCTAATTAAACAATTCAAGTCAATTTTCCATATCATCACTCTATATAAAAACCCCCTAAGATAAAAAAAAATAATATAATAAAGCCAACAAAAGAATTAAAATCAGAAACCAACACCCCTAAAAGCATAACAATCTCTAAATCAAAAATAACAAACATTAATATTATAATAAAAAAATGAATCCTAAAAGAATTCTGAATTTTTCCCACACTAACAAAACCCCTCTCAAAAGCACCAATTTTGTTATAAGTTAAATCCTTAATTCTCAAAAAAAAATTAAGTAAATAAAAAAGAAAAAGTAATAACAAAGTAATACCCAAAACTATCATTAAAGATAAAATAAAAGAAAAATCTTTAAAAAATTTAAAATTTTTGTATTTTTCCTTTCGTACTAAATATATTAAATAAAAGTATTTATCAAGATAAACAATTCTATCTCACGATGAATTAAACTAATATCACGTCAAATTATATAATAGAAGAACAGTCTAAAAAATCAAGTCTTCTCCTTCCTTAAATTATTTGAATACAACATCGATGTAAAACTTACCTTACTATAAGTACTAGATTAGGTATGATTTTCTGTTAACTCCGGAGTAATTCTTTTAATTAATTTTAGTAAAAAAAAATTATATAAAATTCTACCCTAGAAAATTTATTGTCAAAATAATAAAAATGACAAAAATAGAATTTCCGAAGACTTATCTTTGTATAAATACACTTGTTTTTTATTAAACAAAAATTAATTTCTGATAAAAAATATAAAAATAACTAACCAATAACTTCATTCATACTGGAACTTAATAAAAGCACAAATTATTTTGCTACCTTAATGTCCTCACGCTAAGACTGCCATTTAAAATCATAGGGCAGAAGTCAGTTTTATAAAAAAACCTAAGTCTTTAAAAAACATTTGATCAAGATATCAAGTTATTCAATTAAATTTAAATAAAAAACTAAATTAAAAACCTTACTTATTTTTAAATAATAAAATAATTAAAAACTTAATTAAAGACAAAGAAAAAACAAAAAACAAAAATAAAAAATGTTGTAAAACATAAAATTTTAACACTTCAAATTATAATTTTTCCTTAAATAACAAATAAATACATAATTTTCTAATGAAAAATAAAAAAAAAACAGTTATCACAAAGATCGACATATCAACACTAAAGATAATAATTTTTATTATGAAACAATAAAATTAAAAACCCTTCTACTCTTTGTTTCTATTATTCATAAAAATGAAATTCTAATAAAATGATATGCAATATCAAAAAATAAAAAAATAAAAAATAAAGCCCTTTAAATCTTTTACACCACAAGTAAAAATTTTAATTTTAAACTAAAAAGCTTAATCTAAATTCATAAAACACCAAGATTTAAAATTATCCAATAGGGTGACCTCTAACACAATAGGCATAAAACTATGATTAGCCCCACAAATCTCTGAACACTGTCCATAAAAAACACCCACTATAGGAAAACTATAACAAAGTGTCCTTAATACCCCACTCATAGCATCCAACTTAACAGACATTGTAGAAAGAGCCCAAGCATGGATTACATCAGCTGATGTAATACAAAAACGAATATTAGTATCACAAGGAATAACACAACGATTATCCACCTCTAAAAGACGAGGTTCCCCTAAAGTTAATTGATCCAAAGACTTCATATAAGAGTCAAATTCCAAACCTGGAATATCACTAAACTCATAACTTCAGTACCACTGATGTCCAGTAACCTTAATAGTAAGATTTCTATCTAAATTTATCAAACCATAATAGTATAATAATCTCAAAGAAGGTACTATTTGTATTAATAAAATTAAAGTGGGGAAAATACTGCATAATAATTCCCCAAATTGATACTCTACCTTCTTTCTCTTAAAATAAAAACCACTAATAAAAAGATAAAAAAACAACAAAACAACAAAAATTAAAACACCAAAAAGTAAACTACAATTAAAAGAATGAAATCAATCCATATAACTAGAAAATAAACTATTTTGAAATGTTAAATTATAACCTTGAAAAAAATTATTTATTAACCCTTAAATCTTTATGATTGGAAGTCAAAAGTACTATATATACTAAAGAGCCTAAAATCTAAATCTTTTTATTGACAATAAAATATAATATTATTATACTAAGACTTTATAATAAGAGAAAACACCCCAAGGGTATGAACCTTATAGACTAAATTATCCTATCTTATTAAAAATTTTACAACATTAAATACAAACGTATGATCATCAAAATTGATGATATAAATTAAAAAGGAGATAAATCTCCACCTCTCAAATAAATAAAGGTTAATTTTTATAACTTAGAGAACTAAAATAGATTTCCGATTGATAACTATGTCCAAAAACATGTGTTCTTAAACTGTACTCAGGACTTCTATTAATAAAATAATCGTTTAAAACTAAACGACTACTAAAGAAAGACTCTAACATAATATAAATAAATAAAAACAAGCCAAAAGTCCTAATTAAAGAACCATAAGATGCTATAATATTTCAAACAGAGTAAACATCTGGATAATCTAAGTATTTACGTGGATAACCATGTAAACCAGCAAAATGTAATGGGAAGAATGTTAAATTTACACCAATAAACATTAAAATAAAAACTGCTGTTATCATCATTTTATCATAAACATACCCTGTAATAAAACTTCATCACAAACTTACCCCAGTAAAAATTCCAAAAACAGCCCCTAATCTTAGAACATAATGAAAATGTCTAACAACGTAATAAGTATCATGTAAGATAATATCTAGTCTTGAATTAGATAAAATAACCCCTGTTAATCCACCCAATGTGAATAAAAAAATAAACCCTAACACTCAAAGAAGAGTAGGTTGAAATACCATCTTCATGCCAAATAGTGTGGCTAACCACCTAAATACTTTTACCCCTGTAGGAACAGCGATAACCATAGTAGCTGCTGTAAAGTATGCACGTGAATCTAAATCCATACCAACAGTATATATGTGATGTGCTCAGACAACACAACCAACCAAACCAATTCTTAAAATAGCATAAACTATACCCAAAGAACCGAAAACTTCTTTTTTTCCTGTTAAGTACAAAGCAGATTGCCTAATAATACCAAAAGCAGGAAGAATCAAAATATAAACCTCAGGATGCCCAAAAAATCAAAACAGATGTTGATAAATAAGAGGGTTACCACCCGTCCTTGGATCAAAAAACGAAGTATTTAAATTACGATCAGTTAATAACATAGTAATAGCCCCAGCCAAAACAGGAAGTGATAAAACCAACAAAAAAACAGTAACAAAGACAGTTCAAACAAAAAGTCTTATGTGTTCAAGAGAAATAGACCTACTACGTAAGTTTTTAGTAGTACACATAAAATTAATACCCCCCAAAATTGATCTTAAACCCGCACAATGGAGTCTAAAAATAGCCAGATCCACCCTCCTTCCAGGATGTCCAAGTGTCCTCAAGGGAGGGTAAACCGTTCAACTAGTACCACAACCTATATCTACAAAACAAGCATCCAAGATTAAAAATATAGATGTAGGCAATAACCAAAAACTTAAATTATTTAAACGAGGAAAACTTATATCAGGTGCTCCTAATATTAAAGGAAGTATTCAATTACCAAAACCCCCAATTATACTAGGTATAACCATAAAAAAAATTATTAAAAGAGCATGAGCAGTAATAACAGAATTATAAAGTTGACCATTCCCTAAAAAAAAACCCGGTTTAGCAAGTTCAAGACGAATAATTAAAGACAATCTTGTTCCTACCATACCAGATCATAAACCAAAAATAAAATATAAAGTACCGATATCTTTATGATTAGATCTCTCCAATCAAACAGATAATCCTCCTTGATATTTCTTATATAAATTAATAAAGAAGAATAAAATTTAAAAATAATTTACTTCTTAATAAAAAAGACTAATTCAAAAAACATTATATATTATAATAATCAAAGGTGAAGAAAATCCAAAGTTTCAACTTCTTAAATTAATAAATCTTTTACCTATCAAAGAATTAGTAATAAAAAAAAGAGAGTAATAAAAAGAAACAACAAAATATAAAAAAACAAGAAAAAACCCAAACTTAAAAAACAAAATTCTATTAGAAATAACAATAAATTCCGAAAGAAAAGATAAAGAAGGAGGAACACCCCTATTTGATAAAAATGTTAAAGTAATAAGAATTCCTGAAATTATTCTAGAACTAAAAAACCTATTTATAAAATAAATCATACGCCTTCCAGAAGTATGATAAAACTCACCAATTATAAAAAATATTAAAGTAGAGGTATAACCGTGAGCTAATATTAACATTAACCCCCTAATCTTACCTCTTATAGAAACAAAAACTAAAGAAAGTAGCAAAAAACTTATATGTGTAACAGAAGAATAAGCAGCTAAAGACTTTGTGTCTCTTTGAAAAACACAACAAAAAGAAGCTAAAATTATACCTAAAAAAGAAATTAAAATTCAGACATTATTAAAGACAAAGTTCATACTCCCCAAGATACGCAAAAACCCGGCAGTACCTAACTTCAACAATAACCCTGCCAAAAGCATCCTAGCAGTAGTGGGGGCCTCAACATGAGCTTTAGGTAATCACAAGTGTAAAAAATAAATAGGAAATTTTATTATAAATCTTAAACTCAAAATGAAAAATAATTCCCAAGAAATATAATAACTATAATAACAAAAAGAAAAGGCAAAATCTCTCTTAAAATAAACAAAAAGAAAAGGAAAAGAACAAAAAGCAGCATAAAAAAGTAAATAGTAAGAAGAATTAATCTTTTCAATTTGAGAACCATAGCCCAAAATTATAACCAGAATAGGGAACATAGACAATTCAAAGTATATATACAATATCATTATATTACTAGAAATAAAAAACAAAATACAAATAAAAACCAGTATTTCCCTTAATAACAAAAGATTACGATTTTTTTCCCTAACTAAAATAATAGCCAAAATAAAAAGTCTCATTATAATTAAAAGAATAAAGGAAAAAGAATCGAGAACAAAAAAATTACCTCCTCAAGAAAAATTATTAAAACCAAAAAAAGAGAACAACAATAAAAAAAGAAAAAAAACATTTGGTTTAAAAAACCTAAAAACAGATAACACTAAAAATACGACCAAAGCTCCCAACAACCTTATAATTACAAGTTATAAATTCTTATTAAACTAAGGGAGCAAATTAATATGATCATCAATAAATAAAAACAAACAAAAACAACCAAACAACATCAACAAAATGTCAATAAAGAATAGCAAATTCTAAACCTAAGTGGTGATTATAACTAAAATGCGACTTCAAGAGACGAAAAAAGTTGAATGCTAAAAATAAACCACCACACAAAACATGAATTCCATGAAAACCTGTAGATAAATAAAAAATTCTACCAAAAATACCATCAGACATAGAAAAACTAGCTTCAGAGTATTCCATCAATTGAATTCCAGTAAAATATGCCGCCAAGAAACAAGTTAACCCTAAACTATTTGTACATCTTTTATTGCTTAATAAACTATGATGGGCCCAAGTCACTGTAACACCTCTACTTAATAAAATAATAGTATTCAATAAAGGCACACCAAAAGGATTAACCAAATGCATACCAATAGGAGACCAAGTCTCCCCCATCTCATGCGCCGGAACCAAAGCTGCATCAAAAAAAGTTCAAAAAATACTAAAAAAAAATATAAACTCCCTAAAAATAAACAATACCGTACCTAACTTAAAACCATCCATAACAAAAAAATTATGATAACCACTCAAACCTTCTATAGAAATATCTTTTCCTCAGACGAAAGAAATAAAAAGAACAGAAAATAAACAAAAGAGGAATATTCAAACTAATCCATATTTAAAAAACATAACCAAAGAAGATGTTAAACCCAAAGAAGCAAAGAATATAAAAAAAGCATAACTAGAAAGACTTAAAATATGAAAATTATGAAAAATAACACAAAACTTTCTCCAGGACCTAAACCTGGTGTATTAAATATACTACAAGTGTTTAAGAAAATAAATACTTTGCTAATATAAAAACAAATAACATAATAAAAGCCAATGAGAAATAAATAATAGAAAAAAGAGGTCTTAAATAAGTATAAGGATCCTCCACAGTACACTGTCCCAATCAACTCAAAACAATAGAAGCCAAAATAAACCTAAAAACTAAAAATTTATTAAGCTTATTCAAACAAGAAGTATAATTATTAACAAGAGCAAAAAAATAAAAAACTACAATCCTTATCAACAAAGCCACAACACCCAAAATCTTATTAGGGATAGCACGTAAAATAGCATAAGCAAACAAAAAATATCACTCAGGTACAATATGTACAGGTCTTATTATAGGATCAGCTTCAATAAATATTTCTGGATCCCCCAAACTAAAAGGATAAACTAAAGAAAATACTACAAAAAATAACCAAATCAACAAATTATAAGCATCTTTGCCCCAATACTCAGGCCCAAAAGAAACCTTATCATAATCCCCATGACAGTATAAAGAAGAAGTGCTTCCTGTTCTATGTAAAAAAATTAAGTGTATTAGCATTAAAACTAATAACCCCCAAGGCACCAAAAAATGTAAAACAAAAAAAAACTTTAATGTAGCTCCAGTAACCCCAAAACCCCTTCAAATTCAAACTACCAAAGTGGGACCTCAAATTGGAATAACACTAAGTAATCTAGTAATCACAACAGCTGCCCAAAAACTTATTTGTGCCCAAACAAGTACATAACCCATAAAAGCCTCTATTATAATTAATAAATAAAGTGTAAGACCAGACAACCAAACATTTTTTAAACGATACCTTATAAAGAACAAACCTTTAAAAATATGCAAATATAAAAAAATAAAAAATAATCTAGCACCATTAAAATGAAAAATACGAAAAATTCAACCAAAATTAACCTCATATATAATATACTGTACCGTAGAAAAGGCCATCAATCTATCCGCTGTATAATAAAAGGCCAAAAAAGTGCCAGTAACAATCTGAAAAGCCAAAACCATACCCAACATACTACCAAAATTTCACATCAAAGTTAAACTTTTACTAGATGGTAAAGAAACAACCAAAGAATTAACAAAATTAAGAATATTATTTCTACCTTTAATTACTCCTAATTTTCTTGACTTCTTCAGAGTCACATTTTAAAAATAAACTAAAAGAG